>JAXIVJ010000745.1:150000-185285 GCA_036785665.1 Chirona hameri | reverse complement strand
ACCCGCTCATAATCACTTGAAAATCTCCACAATGATCGAGTGTGCTCGTGTCATTACGAAAACGCCAAAAGCTAAGCTTGGCAAGCGCTAAAAAGATAAGTTATAGCGGGTCAGAGGTCAAGGTCATTTAGACGGTCCCCTTTGATTTGCTCCAATTTTTTTACACATATAGATCTTGACGTTTCTAATACGATGAACATAAAATCTAAGCTCGGCAAGCGATATCAGCTGAGCTAGAGGAGGTCAAAGATCAGGGTCATTTGGGGTTAGCCAGTTCGGCTAGGCGAGACCCTCAGAATCACTTGAAAATCTCCACAATGGTAAAACGTGATCGTGTCATTACGAAAAGGTCAGAACTAAGCTCGGCAAACCCTACAAATGAAGTTATAGTGGGTTAAAGGTCATGGTCATTTAGGGCGGGCCCCTTTGATATACATGACATTTTGCACACTTATAGCTCTTGACGTCCTGAATATAATGATCATAAAATATAAGCTCAGCAAGCGCTATCAGCTGAGCTAGAGTAGGTCAAAAGTCAGGGTCATTAGGGCGGACCTCTTTGATTTGCATGCAATTTGCACACTTATGGATCTTGACGTGTTCAATACGATGAGCTTAAATATAAGCTCGGGAAGCGCTATCAGCTGAGCTAGAGTAGGTCAAAGGTCAGGGTCATTTGTGGTCAGCCAGGGCGGACCCCTTGTATTTCTTTTAAAGTCAGTGAAATTATATATCTAAACATCGTGATTACGATGATAAAGCAGCTAAGCTCGGCAAACCCTAACAATGGAGTTATAATGGGTCGAATGTCAAGGTCACTCAGGGCGGATCCCTTCAATTTTACTAAAAATTTAGAATCAGGCACATTTGTATGTTATAAATACGATTCTTATAGTATCTAAGCCTGGCAAAGACTCGAATAGATGGTTAAGTGATTCAAACAAACAAGCGTTTTCAGTCAACTTTGTCTGACGAACATGTGGACACTAGCGAGTCTCCTCCAATTTTTAGTAAATTTGAAGGGGTCCGCCCTGATTTACCTTGACCTTTGAGCCATTATAATTCCATTGTTAGGATTTCCCGAGCTTAGTTGCTTTATCATCAAAATCACAGTGCTTATATTTGTCATTTCACTGACTTTAAAATAAATGCAAGGAGGGCAACAAATGACTCTGACCTTTGACCTACTCTAGCTCAGCTGATAACACTTGCCGAGCTTATATTTCATGCTCATCGTATTCAGGACGTCTAGATCCATAAGTGTGCAAAATTTCATGCAAATCAAAGAGGTCGGCCCTAAATGACCCTGACCTTTGACCTACTCTATCTCAGCTGATAGCGCTTGCCGAGCTTATATTTTATGATCATCGTATTCAGGATGTCAAGATCCATAAGTGCGCAAAATTGCATGCAAATCAAAGGGGTCCACCCCAAAAGGACCTTGACATTTGACCCATTATAACTTCATTTGTAGGGCTTGCCGAGCTTAGTTTTTAACCTTTTCGTAATGAAACGATCATGTTTTACCATTGTGGAGATTTTAAAGTGATTTCTGAGGGGTTGCTTCCACCTAGCCGAACTGGCTAACCCCAAATGATCATGACCTCCTCTAGCCCAGCTGATAGCGCTTGCCGAACTTATATTTTATGCTCATCGTAATCAAGACGTCAAGCGTACAAATGTATTAATATTATATTTTTTATATTTTTTAATTTATTAAAAATATGTGTAAAAATTTGGAGCAAATCGAAGGGGTCCGTCCTAAATGACCTTGACCTCTGACCCGCTATAACTTTCTTTTTAGGGCTTGCCGAGCTTAGCTTTTGACGTTTTCGTAATGGCACAAGCACACTATCATTGTGGAGATTTTCAAACGATTCTGAGGAGTCCGCCCACCCGAATATCGATTGAATATTGATCTCGAATTTGAATTTGAATTTGTTGCCAACTTTATAGACGTCAACAGACTGTTCAATTTCAACTATTGCGCTATTGCTAGCTGAAATCTTGCAATTTGATTGCTACAGCGCTCTGCCGCCAGTGACGTCAAATCACGTTTTGTCAGCACCGACCACTGACATCAATGTATTATATGGATGTCAGTGGCACCGCCACCGACGAGGCGGCCTATATGGCGCTCAAGCGGTGTCAGCTCCCTGCTGTCTATATATAAGTGTATAGTGCCCTGATATATATCGTCTTGGTCCTGTTCAAGGCTGTATAAACCAGGATAACTAGACAAACCAGGTATAAACCAGGTAGAACACTCTGGCCGAAAAAGTGGTGACAAACACTAATTTAGTAGCCGCGACCCCGGAGTCGCTGTGACGTAGAAGGCGGGGGACGCGGCCGGCCGGCCGCCGTACACAACATTAGTGCGCGCGTGCCTGAAGCTTAGAACGCGCTTAGTTTCTTTGTTTACCGATCGATTGCAAAACTTGTAATATGTAATATGTCACAAATCAACCGCTCTGCCGGATACCGCTAAAAATTGCAATCGGATCCATATTTGCTGTTATATGTGTGCAAAGTTCAACGATTAGGTACGGCCGACCGCCGCTCGAAACGATGATAAGTGTATTTTGATGCCATTACCCGGCGTAAACAAAAGACAATGTGAATGTATCGCAATTAATTGCTTATGGAGACATAAAGTCTCATCAAATATATTGTATTTGTTTGGCATTGTTATTCCTTCTCGTTACATAGTATAGGCGCGGATCCCAGATTTCGGTCAGGGGGGCGCGGATCCAAGATTTCGGCCACATACAAAAATAAAAAGTTGCGCCCTACGCTCGCTTGGCGGGCGCGACATGGGCGCGACCCGGGCTCAGGGGGGGGGGGGGGCTTGGAGCTCCCTAGCGCCCCCTAGACTTTTCTTATAGCTGAATCTTTGGGAAATTTATGAAATGGTATAGGATCTGAATCGTGATCTTGATCAACTTTTTTGGCATGTCAATCGTTGCTGAACCCCGGACGGCGCAAAAAAGCATGTCCTGTAACTATGTCTATGTCCAGCTATGTCCTGTAACTCATGTCACATTATTATCATTGATTGTATAGTCATGACTAGACACTTGGCAATTTGTGTTCATTCGTGCAAGCCACAGGTCCACAGCACAGGACCAGTAAGGGCAGTAACGTTAGGTACTACTCAGTAGCGGCGGATAGGGTGTGTGTGTGTGGGGGGGAGGGGCGGCAGAGGGGACAGCTGCCCGCCCACTCAAGAAGTTTGGGGGGAGGGCAAACAAATGATTTCGCCTCCCCATAAATTTGTAAGAGAGACCCTCCAAGAAGTTGGTTCGATTTTTCCTTTTGACCGAAACAATGGCCCAGGACCGAGGCGCTATGTACCCCCAGCCAGCCCGAGGGGCCTTCTAAGGCCGACAGAAAGCCCTTAGTCGGCCTGAGGGGGACCCTCAGTAGGCCAGAGACTTCAACACGGACTTGTCCGACGTTTTTTTTGCGACCATTTAGAGGACCTGCAAAATATAGTGGCCTAAATCCGAGGAAATACCATTTCGCGGCATTTTTTTTTTTTGGGGGGGGGGGGGCCTTTGACAGTGGGAGGGGGACCTTTTGCCGAGGGGCCCCCTGGGGTTCCTTGCCCCTCCATCCGAAAATACGATCCGCCGCCACTGGTACTACTCAGAATGGTGTCACAAAACCTAAGTAATACCGATATCAGTCACATTGGTATGGATTTTATAGTCTGTTTATATAAGGTGGCACAATATATGGGTTTACGTCCTTAAGAAATACAAAAACATAGCTAACCTACTCCTACAGCCTCTTATGTCGACAATTTTCGCAGATGTCCTAAAAAAGAACGCACATATTTGGGTTTAAATATTAAGCTTATGAGGTATTCTGGGAAACTACTGCTATGTCGACCGATACAATAATTATTTCAACTTTCATATACACCTTTAAATATTGTCTTATGCTTCATAAAACTAAGTGAATGCATACAAATGCATACGCACACACGCCCGTACATTGCCAGAGTATCCAATATGGCGAACCCGTTGAAATGTAAACAAATGATTCTCCCCCGGTCACGTCATTAGAACCTGACTAATCACCGTCGAGCTTGCTCAAGACTGATTGGTCAATACTAGCTGATAGCCAAATATAGCTTATGAGCAGACTCGATAAACACGGCTAAGATGCTGGAAGTTGCTCGCGGTTGACACATTTTTTACCAATGTTGAAGGAGCGGAGTACACCCCTGGTCCTGTTATACAGCCTTGGTCCATTGATATAAGTACTCTGCTTGGTCCTGTCCAAGGCTGTATAAACCGGCCCCCAACGGAGAGGATTTGGTAGGGTCACGTGACATGCCGTAGCGTGGGCTTGAAGTTTTCCCTTCACCGTTGACTTAACACGTAAACTGACCCAACTTACGACCTTAAAATTTCGGTCACCGGGTGGTAAATATAATGTGTTTTTGGAACAGCTGTTAAGTTCATTTTATTCTGTTTATAAGAATGTCCACTTTTAAGCCTCAAGTGTGTCTGAAATGCGCCTAAATATTGGCCAAAGGTATGCATGTAAACCCTCGCCCTGGTAGTGTGGGGGTCATTTTGAACCCCCACCCCTGAGTTTTTCGGGAATAGCGAGAAAACGGCGCTGCGCAGCGCCACCATATTTGGCACAGCTATTCAGACATCAATTACCCACATTTTGTGAAAGTTTTAACTGCAGGTCATCTCAGGTCAGGTCACCAGGTCACGTCAAGTGATCTTATCTCCCAAAATGTTTGTGGTCATGCCAAAGCCAGTGTTTGTCCGAGAGATTTGAAACTTTCAGGATTGCATAAGGCCATACGTACCTACAATTCGTATATCTCGGATTTTTTTGTATCGGTGACCTAAGGTCAGGTCAATTTCGTGACCTCCCATTATAAGTAAATGGGAAAATATACAAATGCTTCCTATTCAGAGAAAATGCATTAGATCAGGCCAATTCTTTAATAATCATACTATTTTAGCTCATTATTGATGACCCGGGTGCAATTTTTGCTCTGTGACATCTGCAAGGTGAGCTGATGTCATCTCAGGTCACCAGCATTTTTTGCCAATAACTCTTGATATAATAAAGATAGAGACGTGCAAACGACACCACTGTGTTTTCTCGTCGAGTCGCCCCATATGCAACATGACCTACCTTGGTCACCAAATGACCTTGACCTGAGGTCAAATTTTGAAGTTGATCTAACTAGGTCACCATTACTATGGTTCGAAGCGCCTTGACGAGACAAACACGATAGTGTTAAAATCATTGTTATATATCTAACCAATACAACGGTATTTATGAAAGCGTTTTGGGAAAACAATGCCCACATGACCTTTGGTGACCTCTGGGGCCTAAACTATTGACCTGAGCTTTTGTTAATTTGATAACACTCAGGCGATTAAATTTTTCATGAGCTTTCGGTTGCCTTTTCCGTTCGTTCCTAGCTATCATAGTTCCCAAGATATTTTGGGGGGTTTCTGTAGCAAAGTCCTATACTTGGAAAATTTGACCTTTGGTGACCTCATTATTGACCTGAGCCAAAGCATACCTGAAGTAACTTTCGAATGGCCTTGTTAAGAGCTTTCAAACGCTTTGTTCGCATCTTTCTAGCCCTTTATTTTTCTAGTTACAGGCAGACTGGTTATTGATTCAACCTTTTTGGAACGATTCAATCATGATTCATTTTGGAATCTGAATGATCCAATCACCGTTGGATTCACTATTTTTTAAAGAATTGTTTCTTTCCGATTGAAAGAATACAAATATATTTTAATTGATTCACGTTTCATTCAACATTTAAATATTTGTGGTGAATGTATGTTAAATAAATACAAATTGAAACATACATATATATGATCATTCAAACATTGTTACAGCAATACTATTTCAGTATAAATAAATGTAGCCACTGGGACTGCAATCTGCATGTATTTGCACAACTTACCAGTGTACTTGAATCGTTAAGAATCGTTAAATCTTTTGATTCAATCAGCCTTGATTTGATGCAGGGTTTTATCCAATCACGATTCATGAATCAAAAGATCTGGTGGTGAATATTTTTTTCTCAAGGAATTTTGATTGAACAAGTCCAATCGATTCAATCAGTGTCAAATAAATAACCAGTCTGGTTAGAGGGGGGTCATTTTACCCCCCCCCCCCCCACCACCACCACCACCACCACAACAATATAGGAATAGGGTGCTATGTGGGAACACAATCACATTCACAAACACATTCATTATATTCATTCAAACACATACACATGCATGTGGAATGTGGATTGTAGGTGGGAACACATTCTCATTCACAAACACATACACATTCATTCAAACACATACACATTCATTCTATTCATTCAAACACATACACATGCATCTAGGTGGAAACACATTCACACCACACATACACATTCCTACCCCGCCCCTCCCCCCCCCCCACTAACATAATGAACTAAATACTGACATTGGCATATCAAAGCATACACATGCCCATAGTAGATGTTTACCAGCACTAATAAGCACCAAACATGTATAAACGTAGAGTGGAAAGATCAGAATGGAGAATATTGCATCAGTAATGATTTGAGTAGCAGCTAGTACATGTTTGTAAGAAATATGGAAATCACAATGGCTCAAATCACATTGCTCAAAATGGTTGATGAATGTGGATAGGTGTTGGTGTCAGAATGTAAGTGCCGGAGTGGCACTTGGCAGTAAATGGTAGTCATAGCACACATTAATTGTAACCAGGATAATATGTTAACTGATAATCTCCTTATATACAGGAATAAAAAACTAAGGATAGCTTAAATCCTCAAATATATTCTAGAATCGTTATCCTATCCACCCAAGGATGTGCTCAAGCTAATATTGTGTATCATACTTGATACAATAATAGGTACAATATCAGAAAAAAGTATTGATGTTTTTTCTTCTTCATACACTATTTAGCCGCCCGAGTGTTTCAAGAATAAACAGTCAACTCATCATATTAATTTATTGACCAAGACACGCTTCATAATTCATATTGATACTTCTTCAGTTGGTCATTAAAAATAGGACATACAAAATAATAGATGATTGACACTGCAAACATACATTCAAAGTTCATTCACATCACATGATATTGTTTCACCTATTAGTCTCCTAAGAGGCATCAGGCAAGGCAATCACATGTTAGACATCTAATTTATGTATTGAGAAAAACAAAATGAAGCAATTTCAGATAGTTATTCTTCCAGTCTTCACCCTTCGGATTCATAAATGCAGACTTCAAGCACTGCAGTTTCAAGCGCAATTCTTGTTTTCTCGTCTATATTATCTTTAATACTCCTTGCACCTTCCCAACTGGGTATAGTTCCACATTCATGAATCATGACTATGTTTCACTATTGTTTTCGGTTTCTGATATTGAAATTATTTCCTGTGCTCCATTAGCCTGGTGTTCAAACTTCTTCCAACTTCCAGTTTCACCATATGGCTTTGTACATATCTTGCATGGTATCTTGTAGACAAGCCTGTGATCATGTTGCTTTCTTTTATAATTTATCCTGTTCTTCCCAGTCTCACTTGTTAGCTGTTACCTACTATCACATGAGCATGTTTCAGAAAATGTGCAATCGTATCAACATGTCTGGATTGCGGAACAACTGGATAGCTAAGTATCAATACGAACCGCGTCTTAGTTAATAAATTATCATGAGGATTTTACTGTGTATATGTGTCTATGAACGTTAACAATTTCAAGAAGTTAGCATGAATTAATTCAAGCAGCGCAACCTCGTCCCCACACCGCAAGACGCTCCCCGAGCGTATGGCAAAATAAAGGTAAACAACGCAGTTTAACAAACGTTTCTCCAGCGCCAGAAATGTCTCATAATATTACTGCCATTTCTTGGGCTTGATTCAAACCTCCGACCTACCTGTTAGTTATAGTTATCTTGGTATAAACCAGGTAGAACACTCCGGCCGAATAAGTGCTGACAAACACTAATTTAGTAACGTATGTTTTTAAGCTTTTCTGATTAGGCATTATAATGTTAAATGATAGACTTATCGGCTACTAATCAGGTTTATATGCATATTTGAATTTTCGTGAGAGTGACTGCAAAAGAGTGTTGCTAAACTTTCTTGATAACGACCTCAATGTGAAGGTCGAAAATTCGAATATGAATATAAACCTGATTAGTAGTCGATAAGTCTATAATTTAACTAATTTAGTAGCCGCGACCCCGGAGTCGCTGTGACGTAGAAGGCGGGGGACGCGGCCGGCCGGCCGCCGTACACAACATTAGTGCGCGCGTGCCTGAAGCTTAGATCGCGCTTAGTTTCTTTGTTTACTGGTCGATTGCAAAACTTGCAATATGTAATATGTCACAAATCAACCGTTCTGCCGGATGCCGCTAAAAAATGCAATCAGACAAATATTTGATGTTGTATCTGCGCAAAGTTCAACGATTAGATACGGTCGCCCCGGCCGACCGCCGCTTGAAATGATGATAAGTGTATCTTTGATGCCATTACCCGGCGTGGACAATGTGAATGTATTGCAATGAATTGCCTAGGGAGACATAAACCTCATCAAATCTATTGTATTTGTTTGGCATTGCTATTCCTGCTCGTGACATAGTACAGGCGCTGATCCAGGTTTTCGGTCAGAGGGGGGGGGGGGGGGGGGGCATACAAAAAGTTGCGCCCTACGCACGCTTGGTGGGCGCGACATGGGCGCGACCCGGGCTCAGGGGTGAGGGGGGGGGGCTTGGGGCTCCCATGCGCCCCCTATACTTTTCTTATAGGTGAATCTTCGGGAAATTTATGAAATGGTATAGGATCTGAATCGTTATCTTGATCAATTTTGTTTGGCATGTCAGTCGTTGCTGCACCTCCGACGGCGCAAAAAGGCATCTTGCTTGCTATGCCCTGTAACTCATAAGTCACATTATTATCATTGATTTTTAGTAATTACTAGACACGTGGCAATTTGTGTTCATTAGTGCAAGCCACCCACAGGACAGGACCGGTAGCATTAGGTACTACTCAGTGGCGGCGGATAGGGGGGGGGGGGGGTAGAGGAGGCAGCTGCCCGCCCACTCAAGAAGTTTTAAGGGTGGGGAGGGAAACATATGATTTTGCCTCCCCCCATACATTTGTAAGAGAATAGAAAATCCATACTCCAAGAAGTTGGTTCGATTTTTCCTTTTGACCGAAACAATGACCCAGGGCCCCGATGTGCCCCCAGCCAGCCTGATGGGCCTTCTAAGACCGACAGAAGCAGACTGGTTATTGATTCACCTTGTTTTGGAAGAATTCAATCACGATTCATTTTAGAATATGAATGATTCAGTCACCGTTTGATTCATGGATAACCATTTTGAGAAATGATTCTTTCCGATTCAAATAATATTTTTTTTTTAATAAAATCAAATCACGTTTGACTCACCATTGAAATAGCATTGCACAGTCTTTTTTTTATTCAATTAGCCTTGTTTCTATGCGTGTTTTGATTCAATTATGATTCATGAATCAAAAAGCCTGTTGGTGAATCGATTCTTCTTTGATTCAAGGGATTTTGATTGAACGATTCCAATCCATTCAATCAGAGTTGAATCAATAACCAGTCTGGACAGAAGGCCCTCAGTCGGCCTGAGGGGGACCCTCGGTAGGCCATGAGGGGCCCTCAGAAGGCCTGAGACTTCAACATTGGCCTGTCAGACGTTTTTGTGTGTGTGATCATTTAGAGGCCCTGCAAAATATAGTGGCCTAAATCCGAGGAGATACCATTTCGCGTTTTTTTGTTTGGGGGGGGGGGGGGAGGGGTTGGTCTTTGGCCATGGGAGGGGCCCTTTTGTCGAGGGGACCCTCTGGGTTTCTTTGCCCCCATCCGAAAATACGATCCGCCGCCACTCCGCCGCGCGAGCGCGTCGGACACCTCCGCCTACTGAGCGCGGGTCTCCGGGCGCTGGGGCGCCGCCGGGGCCGATCTCTGGCGGCGACTGCCCCGACACTGCAGGTCGGCTCGGACCATCACCACTGGGAGGGGTCACTGTCACTGGGTCAGTCGTCCCATCACTGTCACTGGGCAGCCGCGGATCGCCGCGACACGACGGCAGCAGCGGCTGGTCGCCGTGACACGGCAGCTGTGGGTCAGGCGCCCCAACAGCCGGAGACGCGGCGAGATGCGGCGGGTCGCCGCGACACAGCAGCTGTGGGTCAGGCGCCCCAGCAGCCGGAGACGCGGCGAGATGCGGCGGGTCGCCGCGAGAGGGCGGCCGGCAGTCGCCGCCAGAGATCGGCCCCGGCGGCGCCCCAGCGCCCGGAGACCCGCGCTCAGTAGGCGGAGGTGTCCGGCGCGCTCGCTCCTCCTCAGGTCTCGACACTGAGGTCGCGGGGTATTGCGCTCCCCTGGAACAGTCCTGGTCAAGGGGCACAGGCATACATATAGGCTTCAGGCGGTCAATACTGACAGTGTCGTGATCACCTGAAGGGAGCTCCAAAACAAAAAAACTTCTGAGTCCGACGGACAACCTTCAGGGGCCCGCGGTAAGGGGCCTCCAGGGGGCGGCGTACGCGGTCAACGCGCAACCACACATGAGTACAGGTGGTCAGGTCGGCGGGAACGAAAGATGATGGTACACTGGCATGATGATGACCGCGCGATAGGGAAACGAAATCAATCTCCGACATGTAGTGAGCCAGCTCGCGGATGAACTTCTTCCCAGAAGTGACGCTTGTCCGTGCGGCAGAACACTGCGGGAACAGCAGCTGTGTTCCCGTGACGGCTGTGAAAGGGGAAAAACCAGACTCGTTCGGCATGGCGCGAATGCCAAGCAGAACGACAGGCAGTGCACGTAGCCACTCCTGTTTGCGAGAACGAATAGCTGCCTTCAGTGTACGATGAAATCTTTCAACCATGCCGTTACATGTAGGGTGATAAGATGTGGTTCGCAAGCGATGAAATCCAACCATTGCTGACAAATGTTGAAATAGCTCTGATTCAAACTGAGCACTCCTGTCAGTGACCACATACAGGGGAACTCCAAATCTCGAGACCCATGTCTCCAAAAACGCGGAAGCGACACTTTCTGCAGTAATACTAACTAAGGGCGTAGCTTCTACCCAGCGGGTGGCACGATCGATGCAGGTTAACAAATAACGAAATGGAGAAGTGAACGGTTGACCATGAGGTACAGACGGGGGTAGGGGTCCAACGATATCAATGTGTACCGTTTCAAAACGCGCAGAAGGCACGTCAAATGATCCCGGAGCGGACCTCGTGTGGCGGTGGACTTTTGCCTCCTGGCAAGACAGACACTCACGCACCCAGTGATGAATATCCCTGCGTATAGAAGGCCAAAAGTACCGAGAAGTCAACAAGCGAGTTGTGGCTTTACGACCGGGGTGAGACAGGTTGTGAAACCTGCCGAAGACTGAGCGGCGGCACGCCTCAGGTACGAACGGCCGCGGCTGAGGGGTTGTCATGTCACAGAGGACCGTCACACCATCTGCGAGGGATACTGGCTCGAGGGAGTCTCGCAGACGGGAGGTCTCCTCATCCTGCTCCTGCTGTTCTGCGATAAAGTGGAGGTCACACGAGTCGAGGGACACAGCGAGGACAGGGCGACTGAGACAGTCGGCGACAACGTTATCACGGCCACGGATGTACCGCACATCCATGACATACTCGGTAATCACCGACCAGTGGCGCTGCTGGCGATCAGACTTCGCCACGTGTGGACTGCGAAACGCACTCACGAGGGGTTTGTGATCGGTGAGGAGAGTGACTCGCCGACCCTCGATGACGTCACGGAAGTGCAACGTGGCCAGGTAAGCTGCGAGGAGCTCTGTCGTAGGCCGCGTATCTCTGCTGTAGCTGGCTGAGTTTCCTGGAGAAAAATCCGACAGGAATCGACTCTCCATCGACAATCTGGTGAAGGACGGCTCCGACAGCAACCTGTGAGGCATCGGTCACCAACTCATACTCATGGCACTGTGGTAGTGGGTGAGGCAGCGGACAGGCCCCGGCCAGCGCTGCCTTACTGTCGCTGAACGCTTGGGACTGCTGCTCGTCCCAAAGCAGCTCCTTACTCTTTGGGTTCAGACGAATCAGTTCAGTGAGGGGGTACACTACATCAGCGAAGCGAGGGATCATGCGCCGGTAGAAACCGAGGAGGCCGAGATAGCGGCGCAGAGCCGCTGAGTCAGGGGGTCTGGGTAGGTCAATAACCTCCGCTACTCTGGCCTGGGGAGGGCTGAGCCCCCTCTCCGACACCTGGTGCCCGAGGAACACGAGTGACGTGTGCATGAACTCACACTTGTTGAGGGAGATCCGGAGTTTGTGCTCAGCCAGCTTGCTGAACACAAGTCGCAGGTCAGCGACGTGCTGCGCCTCGTTCTCGGAAAACACCAGAATGTCATCCAGATAGATGAACACGCAGTGGACATCTCTGAAGATTCCATCCATCACACGCTGGAACGTGGCGCCAGAATTGCGCAGACCTAGGGGCATGAACACGTGCTCGAACAGCCCAAAAGGCGTGGTGATTGCGGTTTTCTCCACATCAGCAGGGTTCATGGGGATTTGGTGGTAGGCTCGAAGCAGGTCCACTTTGCTGAAACAAGTCATACCATGCAGTTTGGTGGACAGACTCTGGATGTGGGGGAGAGGATACCGATCTGGTCTGGTCACTGCGTTCAGAGCACGATAGTCACCAGTGACTCTCCACTCACCGGGGTCACGTTTGGGAACCAAGTGGATCGGGGAGGCCCAGGGAGACCTGGACGGGCGAATGACTCCTGTCTTCAACAGAACATCAAACGACTGTTTGGCAGCCTGCAGCTTGTCAGGTGGAAGCCGCCGCGGACTAGCAAAGGTCGGCGGGGTGCTACCAGTGTCGATGCTGTGGGTGGAGGTGAGAGATGAGTCATTAAACATGTTACCTGGTTGGCACGGTTCCAAAACAGAAGAGTGATCACGCAGGATAGGCTGCACTATCTCGGGAAGAGCAGAGAGGTCGTTGACCACCAGGTTGACCGCAGGTTCGGTCGTCTGGACTCCAAGAACAGAGAGGGATGTGGTTGCATCTCGGAGGACCTGTGCACCACAGTCGACAATCAACGAATGGTATGACAGGAAGTCGTTACCCAGCAGTGGCTCTGTCACCTCAGCGATAACAAACGTCCACGTGAACTGGCGTCTCAGGTCAGGAAGGACAACATTAAGAGCAGCCTCTCCGTACACACGAAGCTGCTGGCCACTAGCGGTAGTGATGGAGACGGCAGTGGGCTGGATCAGGATACCATTCACACACTCCTGTGGGATCAGTGAAACCCCAGCACCTGTGTCGACAACAAATCTCAGGCAGTATGCCGAAGATCAGAAACGTGGACAGCTACATAATGTGTGAATGTAAGTATATGGTGATAAATAAGTTACGTTAAGTTTGAAGAGCAAAGTAATAATATTTAAGACGAGCGACGAAGGAACCAACCGGTTGGCGCAAGAGCAGAACGAGAGTGGGCAGAATGCTACGTTGCCGAGACTGAAATCGACTATGTTCTAAATATAACCTGAAGTTACGAATACAGAAACTGATTATAGGAAAATCTTGTACGATGAGTTCCAAGAGAAATATGAAGACGGAAAACAAATTGCAGATGAATCAGGTTAACCAATAACATATTAATAATATGAAAGTATACGAATTATTTAAGTTCTAGAACGTTCCGGCGACAAATATGACGCGGGGAATACTATAACTGATGAGATGGGTAAAACGCTGCAAAATAAAGATAAGCCGAAGCACCACAGTACTACTCATAATGGTATCTCAAAACCTAAGTATTACCGATATCAGTCACATTGGTAAGGATTTTCTAGTCTGTTTATATAAGGTGATACAATCTATGGGTTTACGTCCTTGCAAAAAAATACAAAAATATAGCTAACCTACTCCTACAGCCTCTTATGTCGACAATTTTCGCAGATGTCCTCAGCTAAAGAACGCACAGATTTGGGTGTAATTTTTTAGCTTATGAGGTATTCTGGGAAAATACTGCTATGTTGACAGATATAATTATTATGTCAGCTTTCATATACACGTTTAAATATTGTTTTACGCTTCATAAAAATAAGTAAATGCTTAAAAATTCACACGCACACACTCCCGTACATTGCCAGCGAACCAATATGGCGAACCCGTTGAAATGTAAACAAACGATTCTCCCCCGTCTATACGTCATCACAACCTGACGAATCACCGTCGAGCTTACTCAAGACTGATTCGTCAATACTAGCTGATAGCCAAATACAGTTTATGAGCAGATCTGATAAACACGGCCAAGATGCTGGAAGCTGCTCGCGGTTGTCACACTTTTTACCAATGTTGAAGGAGCGGAGTACACCCCTCTGGTCCTGACCTTTTATGCTGGTGAAGCTGTGGATGGTTGGGTGAGTTTATTCAGGCTTGTTTGCATGCATAATGATCCCATTGCTTACATACTTTTATTAAGGTCGTCCACATGTGCCTGTGGCTATTAGAACCTCTCGTCATAAGTTAAAACACAGGAAACATGGTCAGAACAAGCATACAATTAAATCACAAGTAAAAACAAAAATAAAAAAACACTGACACACACGCACTCATACTATCAGTCAAATAAAACCCGCCGGCATGATAGTGAGAAGCTCCGGGTCGGTCAGTCTGGTGCTCTTATTAAACAATTTCAATCACAAATTTGACATTCTTAGAGCACAAACATATCAATGAATGTGACTGCTGCAACTTTAAATCCCAATGTGAGTATAGTGACCATATTAATGACATCATTAGGAAAGTCAATATAAGTCTAAGTCTGCTCTACCCCATTGCTCCCTACCTACCCAGGTCAATATTAAACCAAATCTACATGACTCATGTGATGCCATACTTTGACTACGGAGACGTAATTTATGACGGCTTACTAACAATGGACGACACTTTGCGACTGGAAAAACTGCAGAACAGGGCTGCAAGACTCGTGACTGCGACACTACCCAGAACCTCGACTGACAATCTGAGACGAGAGCTTGGATGGACCTCACTAAAAACAAGGTGCGAAATCCACATAATTACATTTTTCAATCGGCTGACGTCTGGTGATACCCCAGCCTATATCCAGTGACTACTGCCCTCCGACCGGAACAATCCCTACAAACAGACACTTCGCAACGCCCACCAGAGAACTGAATTTACCTTCAGAACCTGCCTATTCAAAAACTCTTTCCTGCCTAGCACCACAAAACTAACAAACAAGCTACCTCAAAGCATCAGAGAGATTAGCTCTCAATCCCTTTTCAAAAAGCGACAGAGATCACTCAAAAATAGAAAAACCACCTAACTACTATACATTTGGCTCGAAAACAAATAATTCACTTTTAACGCGCATGAGGGTAGGAATGTCTAGCCTTAACTGTCATACTTACCAAATACAAAAAAGCGAATCTCCCTACTGTGGTCAAGGCCGAAGTGAGGACGTAGGGCACTATCTTTTGGCTTGTTCAAAGTATGCATTTCCGAGAGATAATGATAGCAAAAGTAAATGCAATCATGAAGCTTGAGTTTAATTGCATGAATCGCAAATGGAAATTGGATATCTTGCTCCATGGTAGGACGTTGAGCCCGGGGGATGACTTCGCGGTAGCACATGCGGTTTACCAATTAATTAGTGCAACCAAGCGTTTTGGTACCTAGACCCAACCTACAGCGGTTAATCAGGGCGGTGGGTCAGTGACTGCCAGGTCATGTGACCGGGTGGCCGCTGGGCCCGCTGCCCAGATACAACCGTGACCTCTGCGACCTGGCCAGTCCTGCGACCGCCGGTGCCAGTGCTAGTCCGCTACAGTGCAGCGGTGTGCGTGGTGGCGGGCGGCGGCTGTGAGACGTCGGGCGGCACCCCACTGACATGTGTATGTAGGCTCGAAAAGTGTTGCGATGTAAGTGCATTATTGCACTTTTACACCAATTGAGGTCATGTACCTGTACATTGAGAATGACTGACTGATGACAATATATGAGATGAGATGAGTGTGCAAAAGTAGAATATGACCCAGTTTGAGTTAGCGCCTCGGTCCCAAGAGGATATGGTGCTTGGCCCACAAACCAAACCAAATGCCCTGTATGGCCTTCAACTGGCCTGATATCAAACCAGTATCGATGGCCTTGTCTGAATTGATTCCCCCTATGGCCTTGTCTGAAAACTAGATACTGCGGTTTACAGTTGGCATTCAGTAGCAGTGCTCAATAAAACGTGTACGGTGTGTACAGTGTGTTTCACCCTATTATCGCACAAAGTGCTCTCAAAGGTATATAATACATCTCCCGCATAAGCAAAAGTGAAATTGTAAACAAAGATCAAGGGCAAGGTCAGGTCACAAAAGGTCACTATTGGCAAGAGGTCTACGAAAGCCATGCAACACATGTTTTATGGGCTATTTTACACGTATAATTATATAATTGCAGCCATTTTCAGAACCTGACCCCCCAATAATGGCCCTCGGGTCAAGATCAGGTCACATTGTGTCAAAATTTGAAATTGATTAATTTAAATAAAAAGGTTTGTTTCTAGACCAGTTTGGTCTCAGAAATACAGCAGTGGCTTCTATTTGTCAGTATCTGGTCAATAAAAGACAACAAAACGTAAACCTAACTTTAAAAAAATGATGTCATGAGTTACTTATACTTGGGGAGCTATAAGTCAGTCAAAAATAAAGATATTGATTTTAAATTTGGTTTGGGTATCGTCCATACTTAGTTCTCCCATATATATATATTCTGTTTTTGCTTCATATCTTCAAATGTTTTGATTTTGTGGAAATGTTTCCAAAAAATCAGTTTGTTTATCTTTTGCGGTAAAAAAGGCAAAAATTTTGCAAATCTGAGATAGCCATTGTTAAGATTCTATAATTTCCAATCTTTTGACGTTCCTTATTTGATATTTGCAACAAAACTCTATTTTCTACAATACAAAATATTGGACCTCTCCCCCTATTAAAAATTGGTGGTGTCGCCCCTGATCTAAACACTAGTCAATGGACCCAAGTATGGCATACCGACGTCAGTGGCGTATTTGGGGGGGGGGGGCACTGAACCATCCCCCCCCCTTGGGCGACGAAGGCGCCCTTTGCTGAATGTGAGGCGCACTCCGGCTGAATGAAGCACGTTCCACTGAATGTAAGGCGCGCTCAGATACACCTCTGAAGGCGAACTCCCACATACATCTAAAGGCGCCCTCCGATACACCTCTAAAAGCGCCCTCCTACATAGCTCCAAAGGCGCCCTCCCACATACCTTCAAAGCGCCCTCCCAACTACTTCCAGAGGCGCCCTCTGATACACCTCTGAAGGCACCCTCCCACATAGCTCCAAAGTTGACCTCCAATACACCTCTGAAAACGCTTTCCCACATGCCTTCAAAGGTGCCCTTTGATACACATACACCTCTGAAGGCGCCCTCAAACATACCTCCAAAGGCACCCTCCCATATACCTCCAAAGGTGCCTTCCGATACAAATCTGAAGGCGCCCTCCTGCATACCACCAAAGGCGCCTATCGATGCACTTTTGAACTTTGATGGCGCCCTCACACATACCTACAGGCTAGAAAGGGGCCCTCCGATACATCTCTGATGGCGCCCTCCCACATACCTTCAAAAACGCCCTTGAATACACTTTCGAAGATGTCCTCCAATACATTTCCGAAAGCGCCCTCCGATACACCTCTGAAGGCGCCCATCGATATACCTTTGATGGCGCCCTCCCACATAGTCCAAAAGCACCCTCAGATACATCTATCCGAGGCCCGAGGGCGCCCTCTACATACATCCAAAGGCGCTCTTCGCTGAATGTGAGGCTCTGGTCTCACAGAGGGCGTCTCTGGAGTTATTTGAGAGGGCGCCCTCAGATGTATCGGAGGGCGCCTTCGGAGGTATGTGGGAGGGCGCCCTCAGAGGTGTATCAGAGGGCGCCTTTGGAGGCATCTGGGAGGGCTCATTCAGAAGTGTATCAGAGGGTGCCTTTGTCTTTGGAGGTATGTGGGAGGGCACCTTCAGATGCGTATCGGAGGGCGCCCTGGGAGGTATGTGGGAGGGCGCTTTCGAAGGTGTATCGGAGGTCGCCTTTGGAGCTATGTGGGATGACGCCTTTGGAGGCAGTGGCGTCGCGACAAAACCTTGAGTGTGAGGGGGGAGGGGGGGGGGGATGCCAGCCCCAGGGATGTATTTAGTGTGTGTGTGTGTGTGGGGGGGGGGGGGGGGGTAAGGTCAGGTGCCGCCCTCAGCCCAGTTGCCACCCTCAGACCAGTTGCCGCCCTCAGACTAGATGCTGCTTTCAGGTTAGGTGCCGCCTTCATCCCAGGTGCCACCCTCAGGCCCAACAAGGCGCCTCTGGCCCGCGTAGTAGGGTGCCTGGAATGCCGGCAGGCGCCCTTCCTTCTACAGGGGTGGCCAAAGAGAGCGGCCTGGAGTGGCCTAGGTGCCGTCCTCAAGTGAGGTGCCGCCCGCAGGTTAGGTAGCGCCGGCCGCCCTCAGACCATACCAGGTGACGTCCTCAGACCAGGTGCCGCCCTCAGACGAGGTGCCGCCCTTAGGCCAGGTGCTACCCTCTGTCCAGGTGCCGCCCTCTGACAAGGTGCCGCCCTCAGGCCAGGTACCGCTGGGTGAATTTTTGGATGCTAGAGAGAACGGGAGCAGGGTGAATTTCGGGAGACCTCATGGGATAGAGACAGGGCTGGTTTGGACAAGCCTATGTGCAGGGCAGGGCGGAGTTCCGCATGCCTGGGACTTCGGCATACCGGGAAAAGGGCAGGGTTGATTGTGTGAAGCCGGGGAACGGGGTGGGTGGATTTCGGCTGGCCCGAGTGCAAAATTGTCTCTTTGCCATCACTCCTCTAAAGGGACTGTCCCACCTTCCCAAAAGTTGTCAAATGTACGCCGCTTGTGGTGCAAAATATGAAGTAATTGCTGCCGAACACGATTATGACATTTTTTCTCTCACAAACAGTGCTCAATTTCATAAAAAGTTAAGTTTTACTATTTGGGTTGATTACGACATATTGAGCTCGAGAGCTACACATAAATCCTTTACGTTGCCAAAGTATGGGCACAATGATTTCGAGACAATCAATTTTCCGAGCTTTGAATACAAAACAAACCAATTACCAAACCATTGAAACGTAGCAAATATCTCCAAGGTTCACCTTAAAATAAGTTGACTATCATCACCATTTGGTAAAGAGAGGTGACGTCATCGGCGTTAAGCCCCTATTCAAATAATACACGTAGGGCTTATTCGTTACAATTGTCAAGACCAAGCTCGAATTTCTTTTCGATTAGACCTATGTGGTTGTTTTAACTATTATACCCTTCTTAATTTCAATGCAAATCCAATAACATGGCTATCTCAACTCAAAACTAATGTTACGGTGGGAGTGTCCCTTTAACTGAGGTGTGCTTCATCGCGAGCATTCCTCAGTTTTGCTCTATCCCATTAATTAATAGAAAAGACATGAATACCACTTTATTGCCAGAATTTTGATTTTGATGTGCGGAGGAGGAGGAGGAGGAGGAGGAGGAGGAGGAGGAGGAGGAGGAGGAGGAGGAGGAGGAGGAGGAGGAGGAGGAGGAGGAGGAGGAGGAGGAGGAGGAGGAGGAGGAGGAGGAGGAGGAGGAGGAGGAGGAGGAGGAGGAGGAGGAGGAGGAGGAGGAGGAGGAGGAGGAGGAGGAGGAGGAGGAGGAGGAGGAGGAGGAGGAGGAGAGCTAATTTCTGCATATGTCCTCAAAAGGAAAAGTATGGGGTCACCACGGATCAGATGGAAATGACGTCATAGTGACGTCACCTCCTTTAGTTTTTGATGCTTGTTGAACCGTACACTAAACAAATCGCAAACAATACAGTTTTTAAGATAAACTTAATTCGCGTATGCCAAATGAAAGCTAATCATCTGTGCTACAAATCTGCAATCTCAGAATTGTAAGTTAAGCGTCACGTGACTGTAAAATCTTCAGACCGCCCTCCGAATGCCTTAAACATTAGGCTCATGGTAAGAATTGGGGTAAAAGGCGATTTCCCCCCGCATCTGTGAAGGGAAGGCTTCCCCTGCTTCCTTTTCCTCCTCTTGACCCATGTCGCCCCCACGCAAGGCGAAGCAGGCCGATCTATGTGTGTCGGTGCGTCCGATATCCCTAGGAAACCTGGATGATCTTCACCGCTAGGCTGTCGAGTGAATCTCTCAGTCCAGGGTCCGCGCCCCAACGCCAGCAGCTGGCCATCGCTTAGGGTGCGCATTCCAGTACAGGTGGGTCACACTGGCCGGCTCCCCAGCACCGGGGCAGCAGTCTTCGGCTGCCAGGCCGATATGGTGAAGATTGTCCCGCGTCAGCAGAGAGGTGCCCGTCCGAAGATGGGAGATCGTCACCGCCTCCCGCCGCGGCAGGACGTAGTGTCTGGTGTAGGTGCTGTGTGCGGACGCAGCCGCGGCCTTCCAGTGTTGCACCAGTTCTCGCTCGTGGCGGGCGATGGTGGATCGGGCGCACGCCAAGTTGTTGCTGTTGTTATTGTTGTTGGGATTCCTCTACCGGCTAGGAACCGGTCCTAACTGTGCGGCTCTTGAGGGACCTGGCGGCGGCCGCCAGGGCCGCCACCACGACATCGCACCTCAGCTCTTCCAGTCTGGGCGTGATTGTGCTCAGCGGACGAAGCCGGACCCATAGCAGGGGCGGAGTGTGCTCTTGGGTGTCGGCCTCGTCCCCGCAGATGCGGCACCAGCCCGCCTCCCTCCTGCAGCTGAATGAACCGCACTGCACTGCCGGGCAGGGTTCCTGCCAACACGATGCAGATATTGGGCCGACCCGGCCAGTGCAGTAGCCCGCTCGTGGTGGGCGTTAGCCGCCGCGGCCCTGTCCAGACCAGTCAACGGCGGCGGTGTGCGCGTGCCCATCAAAGAACGGTACCAACTCTGGACAAACTTGCGGTGGAGCGCGCTTCCTGGAGGAGGTCGTCTGTCAAATCGGATTTCGAGGTGAGAGGTGCGAGCCTCCCGGCCCTCCGTTGCCTCTCGACAAGCAGCCTGTAACACCAAATGGGCTCCACTGTTCTCTCTCCTTGGAGCACCTGAGCGCGGCCATCCGACCCCCGCGCTGTCGCCCGGCAAAGGCCAGGTCGAAAGCCGCGTCTGACTAGTAAGCGGCGGGCGCCCCTCCAGACACAGGTTCGCGGTGTTGGTACCGCGGTTTGCGAACGCAGAGAGATCCGAAAACGTAGGTAGATTCACGCCAAACGATGATGTCGCCACGTTCAGACCAAGGTGACCGACGCCAGCGGCTAGAGTAGAGTCGAGCGCCAGCGGCTCCGCCGGTAGCCCGCCCGCCCACACCGGCCTCATCTGCCAGCCTCTGGCCCAACGGCCTCAAGCAGGGTCTGTATTGGAGTACCACGCACTCGTCTGCAGGCTTCAGTGGTGATCTGGCGGTCTCCGTGGGCTCCTGACATGCCCTGTGTTATGCCATGTATGCACGGAGTAGCAGAACAGAGCAGGCTGATCTATACAATGGTACTCGGTGCCGGCCAGCTGCAGCGTCCGAAGTGACAGCGTGGGGCCTCATCTTCGGCCAGCATGACGTCTATCTTAGTCAATCGCAGGTAGCCAGTGATGATGCAGGCGGTCTTTTCCGTTGATACATTATATACGCTCCTTCACTGTCGGCACTTCAGCACTTAAAACATCTCGGTAGCTTGATGTGCGGCTGTGTCTAGATCTTTTCACCGTTTACACGGAAACCGAGCGCACAGATAGGTGTGAACGTGCATTCGCATAAAAACCAGTATGCGTAAGCAATTTTGCACCGAGATGTAGGTGTAGCACAGCACTGAATGTCTGGAAATAAGTTTTAGATCAAGGATAAACAATGTTTACTATGTTTAATACGATGTTTCTTACACCAGCAATGTTACTTCCCAAAACGTAGCGAAACCTATTAAGATTTGGTGTTAGCTTCCTCTTACTATACATGCAAATTGAAAGTATTTTTTGCTTGAGTCAATTTCAGAGTTGAAAGAAGATAAACGTGCCACAGCTAGATCAAACAGCTCAATGTGAGCACGAATAAGTGAAACAAAACATTTACCGACTTATAAGAACAACGAAGAATGGCATGGAAGCGCGCCTAGACTGGAGACTTTAACGCCAGAAGCTAATTTTGCTCGTTATTGCGAGTCTAAACGTCTGCCTGAGAGGGCCTTAGGATAGTGCGAGAGGACCTTTTCCAATCCTTAGAGGGCCCTAGGTAGGTCTAAGAGGGTCATCGTCATGTCGTATACGGCCCTCCGCCAGTCCGGGAGGCCCATGTGTTTTTTGTGTGGTATAAATAGTTGTATACATAGTATAAATAGTTGTGTATAAATAAACGTGCTCATAAATAGTTTTTCTATGTGCTTGGTGACACTGTTCTACCGTTTCAGGTTTTGTGGCAACGGACGGAATCGTCATGCATGTGACACTGTTCTACCGTTTCAGGTTTTGTGGCAACGGACGGAATCGTCATGCATGTGACACTGTTCTACCGTTTCAGGTTTTGTGGCAACGGACGGAATCGTCATGCATGTGACACTGTTCTACCGTTTCAGGTTTTGTGGCAACGGACGGAATCGTCATGCATGTGACACTGTTCTACCGTTTCAGGTTTTGTGGCAACGGACGGAATCGTCATGCATGTGACACTGTTCTACCGTTTCAGGTTTTGTGGCAACGGACGGAATCGTCATGCATGTGACACTGTTCTACCGTTTCAGGTTTTGTGGCAACGGACGGAATCGTCATGCATGTGACACTGTTCTACCGTTTCAGGTTTTGTGGCAACGGACGGAATCGTCATGCATGTGACACTGTTCTACCGTTTCAGGTTTTGTGGCAACGGACGGAATCGTCATGCATGTGACACTGTTCTACCGTTTCAGGTTTTGTGGCAACGGACGGAATCGTCATGCATGTGACACTGTTCTACCGTTTCAGGTTTTGTGGCAACGGACGGAATCGTCATGCATGTGACACTGTTCTACCGTTTCAGGTTTTGTGGCAACGGACGGAATCGTCATGCATGGTGATTTGTCTAGTCACCTGCACTCTCAGCAATGCAACGAGCTGATTGAACAACTGAAAAACTGCCACCAGGAGGTAGGTATGCGATGTGCTCTCGTCATAGCCAGCTTTACACGCTGGTCTTTTGTTTAGACAATGCGACACAGCTGGGGTTTCGCCACACAATTTTGTGTGCGGGGGCCAGCCGGGTGTTTGCCCCCCCCCCCCCCACACACACCACTCCCATAGGGCTAATGTTAAAATCCTGCTTATCTGGGGCGGGGTCGGAGCGAGCCTGGAGGCCCGGCCACCCAGCCCCCTCCCCCGTAGGCGACGCCCCTGCGACAAAGACAATGTAGGCCCGTGTTCACCGCGCGCACACGTCGACGTCCGTCAGCCGTCTG
Organism: Chirona hameri; assembly: GCA_036785665.1. NCBI lineage: Eukaryota > Metazoa > Arthropoda > Thecostraca > Balanomorpha > Balanidae > Chirona > Chirona hameri. The sequence continues at coordinate 161,760 of JAXIVJ010000745.1, read as the reverse complement.
GGCACGTAAAAACCGCCTCTGGCATCGCCTGGGGCGATGTACGTCAACGTGACGGGCGCGATGGGCACCGGAAAACGTGTTCTAAAAGTGACCAAAAAGTGACGAAGTGGAGCCCGTTTGACGTCCGTAGCCACGTTTGAAGTTAAATCCAATCCCAGTTTTGGTGCACACAACGAGGGATAATGTTTTTTTTTGTGTATCTTCAAACCTATCATCCTCTCCCACGCCCACTCAGACTAGGACAATATGGGACTATAGGGGTGGTCAAAATGCAACTTTTTATCCAGCCATCTGCTGTCATGTCTCATATGGATATTTATGGTTTAAAGATTGGAAATGCCAAACAAAATCAGGTAATATCATTAAGATCCCTCGCACCCTCGCACTCGCATCAAAGATCGGCCTTTATTGACGTATTCACACACGTTATCCCGCCATTGACGGGGGGGGACGTTTAACGCTGATTAATTTTCGTAATAGCTCAAAAACCAATTGCGCCATCAACGTGAAACTTCGGATACCTTCTACATCAATTTTACGTCATCTGTGAAAAAATAAAGCAATTTCGTCGGAAAAAATCGAGTTATAGCGAATTTATTGACGAATTTATTGACACACGAGTTTTACACAAAAATCAGCTAAATTTAACAGACCGTACAAAACAAATGCCATAGTTTAAGCAAAATGCAATCCAAAAACGTCAAAAGATAGCAAATAGCAAGGGCTACAACATGGATATCTCTAATTTGTGAAATTTTGGTTTTTGAACCCCCTCCCCAAAACAAATAATAATACAAAATGCCCACAAAATCCATTTTTCAAACATATAAAACAAACTGAATATATGTCAGAGAACGACATATGGGCAACTACCATACCACATTTGTAAATGATATCACTGTTTTTACTGACTTACGACATATAAAGTATGGGTAACTCATGACGTCATATTTTGAAATTGCAGTTTTTTGCTTGTATTGACCAGATACTGACAAATAAAGGCCAGCAATGTATTTCTGAGACAAAACTGATCTAGAAACATGCCCTTTTCATAATTTGCTTGAACACCCGAATGTCCGAGTCCCGTGAAATTCATAACGTGTGTGAATACGTAAATCATGGCCGACCTTTGATGCGAGTGCGCGGGTAGAAGATCTTAATGAAATGATCTGATTTTTTGCATTTCCCATCTATAGACCATAAATATCCATGAGACCTGATAGCAGATGGCCGGAGAAAAGAGTTGCATTTTGGCTACCCCTAATGTTGTATGGGTTATTTTCCACGTAAAATTCGATAGTGATGGTCATTTTACCACCCGACTTCATTTACGTGAAGTTAGTGTCAAGTTCAGGTCACTGAAAGTCAAAATTTTGAAATTGATAAATCTAAATGTAAAAGGCATGTCTCTAGATCAGTTTTGTCTAAAAAATACAGCGCTGGCCTTTATTTGTCAGTATCTGGCCAATAAAAGCCAAAAAAAGCAATTTTAAAATATGACGTCATGAGTTACCCATACTTCATATGCCCTAAATCAGTCAAAAATAGTAATATAATTTTAAAATTTGGTATGGTAGTTGCCCATATGTGGTTCTCTGACATATATTCCGTTTTTTTTTTATTCTTTTAAAATTTATTTGGTGTGCATTTTTTTGAGGGGTAAAAAAATCAAAACATTCGAGATAGCCATATTGTAGCTCTTGCTATTTGCTATCTTTTGAGTTTTTGTATTGCATTTTGCTTAAAATATGGCATTTGTACGGTCTGTTAAAGTTTAGCTGATTTTTTGTGTAAAACTCGTGTGTAGTGACGTCACTAAATTCTCTATAACTCGAGTGTTTTTCGACGAAATTACTTTATTTGTTCACAGATGACGTAAAATTGATGTAGAAGAAGGTACCCGAAGTTTCACGTTGATGGCGCCATTGGTTTTTGATCCTATTACGAAAATTAATCAGGGGCGTTAAACACCCCCCACCCACCCACCCACCCACCCCGATAACGGGATAGCGGGATAACGTGTGTGAATACGTCAATAAAGGCCGATCGTTGATGCGAGTGCGCGGGTAGAAGATCTTAATTAAATGAGCTGATTTTTTGCATTTCCGATCTTTAGACCATAAATATCCATATGAGACCTGACAGCAGATGGCCGGAGAAAAAAGTTGCATTTTGACCACCCCTAATGGGACCACAGCAGACAGACGCAAACAAACTAACCGGACGCATACAGACTACCGACTGTGAAGACGTACTTGGTCATGATATAGACATGGCCACCGAAAAAAATACCTCTGCCATCTTAGAAGCCGCCCATAAAGCCATCCTTGGAAAAACCATATGCATAAGATCTAGGGACAAACCATGGATGACTGGACAATTTAAATATCACATGAATACACGAGATAGACTAAAAAAACACGAAAGAAACCGACTTGAATCATGACTGGGAAGCATGGCGACTACAGAGGAACTTTGTGACCAAACTCAAGAAAGACTACAAAGACCGGCTCACTAGACAACAGGTGCACAACTCACAAGCTTCTCACACACAAACATAATCCATACCAGTACCACATAATATTAAAACAAGCAATAACACCCAGGCACTGCACATTGCGCAAGCATACCACCACTAGAAACGCACAATCAGCACATGGCGACAACTTATGAGGAAAAGGCCACATCTCTCACCAGATAGTTCGCTGCACAGACTGAACTTTGAACTATACCCTTCCACATCCCGCCCCAAGACCCGAGCCAGTACCCGCTCTTAATCAAGTAACTGTCACTGTTCAGGACTGCGGAGTCTATCGGTTTTCAGGTGACTCCGACTCCGACCCTCCGGAGTCGACTCCGACTCCGACCCCGAAATCGTCTCCGGTCTTTAATTAGCTGAAGCTATTGACAACAGGCAGACTTGTAAACGATTCATGTGTTATAGAATCGATTCATCAGTGATTCACGTGAAACTGCAATGATTCGATTCTGATTCACATTTAACGTAAAGTGAATCGATTCACCAGTGACTTGCGGCTCAGCGCAATGATTCAACTCTGATTCTGATTCTGATTCACGTGCAATTATTACCGAGCGGGCGCGAAGCGCCCGTGAGGGTTCTTGTCGACTTACTAGACAAATTTACATTTGAACCGACCCGGTCCGGTCTGGTCCGGTCCAGTCCGGTCCAGTCCGGTCCGACCCGACCCGACCCGACCCGACCTGACCTGACCTGACCTGACCTGACCTGACCTGACCTGACCTGACCTGACCTGACCTGACCTGACCCGACCCGACCCGACCCGACCCGACCCGACCCGACCCGACCCAACCCAACCCAACCCAACCCAACCCGACCCGACCCGACCCGACCCGACCCGGCCATACAGACGCTTTTCGGAAGCTAATAACTTTGCAACCACTGCTCCGATTTATATTGGGTTTTCAGCATTGGATAGGTCCATCAAATACATTTTGTTTTTGGTATGGTGCGTTCTGATAGAGGTGGTACCACAGCGCGTGGCAGTTGGCACACGAACGTCGAAATGAACAAAACAAACTTGCAAAAATGATTATTGATAAAAAATGGCTGTATTATTCTAAGCATTAATTTATACGCTGAAGCATGCAGCGCTCAGGACGTACTCCCTTTTGGCGGATTTGAGAAAGGAGATCATGAGCAATTTAATGCAACTTAATTTTTATGTTGGCATGCATCGAGGCCTGGCAATTTTTCTGGAGGACCAAAATAACTGTTACTACCACGTGTGCTCCCTTACCGTGTCATATTTCAAACCTGTTTTAGCTTTACCAGAGCGCGATCGCTCGGTCATCGCCCAAAAAGACGTTTTACTGGTTTATTAATTATTGATTAATTATTGCAATATTTCTTGTTGATGATGATTGGAGTTTAGGGGTGCCGCAACTGCCTGGTTATGTGGTGCACACAACCCATTCCAATTTCGTATTCCAATTTCCAGCATATCCTACGAAGATAATATTTCCCTAAATTAATGACAGCTTGGCCTCGGCCATGGCCCATGAGTAAAGGCAATGCAGGTGCAGCTTTGAGTAAAGTCAATGCAGGTAACCTCACACAGGTTCAGGTACTGAACTGACTAGTGACTACTGTGGTTAAAGGCAAGCAGGTACAATGGACGCCACATAACCTAGTAGCTGCGGCGACCTCAAACCCAAATCATCATCATCGACAAGCAGGTGCCATAGAGTCCACTGTGTTGTAACTCTACACAATCAGCAATACCAACCAAATCTCATTGGTGATTGGGATTTAATTGAAAATGCAATTAATGGCAACCCAAAACCAACCATGCCCACTGCAACTGCAAAGTGCAATCATAGTTGTATTTGTATTTGTATTTCGACATCAGCTGACCATTTCCACACATCATGGGCTATTACAGGGTCATTGTCATACATGGTAAGTACATATTGCAGCTTACGCTTTGTCATTTAAAAAGCATTTAAAAACATGTGTAAAAACGCTACCATAGAAGACACTGGCGCCTAGGTATTACTTTCGGCATCCGCGCAATGCTCTCTAAACATTTTCTTTGCCAGTCTTGTGGACGAAGTGAGGACATCCGTAACATTAGAACCAAAATGACTGTTGAGCAGCGCCGCAGATCGATACACAAAATTTCGCTTCCCGTGATTCGTTCTGGGTTTGGGCAATGCCAGCTGGTCTGACTGTCGGGTACGACGGCCCACCACGTCTCGATTCAAAGTGAACTGACTAGCCAACATAGAAGGCTCACCGGTGGTAACAATCTTGTGTAGCATGCTCATGTCACAATACTCAATAAACCGTGCTGCCCCTAGCCAATCATACTGCTTCAACACGTCCGAGATGTGATCATATTTCCTACGTCCTGAGATTACTCTTGCCGCAAAATTAAATATCTTTTGAATTTTACCTATCCCCGTAACACTGGTCCCACCATACACTTGCACACAGTACCTGACATGAGAAAAAACCATTGCATCGATTAACCTGGGTAGTGTCCCTATAGGCAGCACCTGCTTGGCATGAAGAAGACCTACAAGAATTCCAAAACAACGATCCGCTATTTGCTGCACGTGTTGCTCCCACGACAGAAAACGATCCATGGTTACACCCAGATTTCTGACACTAGTCTTAGAATGGAGTATCTCTCCCATAAAATTTATAGACGTTTCACTTTCTAGACGCGACACTTGCCGCCTGTCGCCGCACACAATCAATTCCGTTTTACTGGCGTTTACCAGCATACCGTTCTGCTGAAACCATGTGGTCATTGTATCAAGAACCTCTTCGAGGCTCCTTTTCATCTCTTCTAAACGGCTCCGGGGACCGACAATACCAATTTGACTATCATCTGCATAACGGGCTTTAATAATTTTAAATCCATTAATTTCGTCGGGGATATAGCACGGCAAGTCGTTGCTAGCTACGTTATAGAGCAACGGTCCCAGACATGACCCTTGAAACGTTCCAATGTTGATTGGGAGAGAGTCCGAAAACGTTTCACCTACTTTTACCTGCTGAACATGTCCGCTAAGATAGCTTTCAAACCAATCTGAACTAATCTGTAATAATTCTAGTTTATTTAGCAACGTTTTATGGTCGATCACATCGAAACATCGACTTAAATCGATAAGCGTCAACAAACAAATCTCTGACCGATCCATGCCTTTCAGAATCTCGTCAGTCACTGATAAAAGCGCGGTACAAGTGGAATGATTTTCTCGAAAGCCATGTTGATCGTTACTGTATAAATGTTCTCTATTCAAATAATTGGTCAGCTGATTTAGAACAAGTTTTTCAACTACTTTAGTTATTGTTGGAATGTTAGTGACCGGCCTGAAATTTGATGCTATGCTGGGATCACCCTTCTTATGTAGCGGAATGACTGTGGCCCGTTTCCAGCTTTCTGGAGCAGTGCCTGTTATGAAACTCTTATTGATGATCCGCAGCAGATAGCGACCTACAGCTGGAAAACATAGTTTCAAAATTTTAACTGGAATGTCTCCCTCTACGCATGAATTCTTATTTGGAACCGAAAACAGAGTCTTTCGCAGTTGCAACAGAGTTACTGGAGAAATCCGCAATTTCCCGGTATTTACTCTAGGTAATCTTGGATTTAAACGTTCGCGAGCTGACTGCGCGAAGTCCGCTGCGACTTTGTCGCGCGTTTCCAAGCCGATTGTCGTAAAGTACTGGTTGAGTTCGTTCGGAGTTAAATTTGACGGTTCTGTTGTCGGTCCCCGCTTTGGGGCGATGACCGGCTTCAGCTGCCGGTATAAGTCTGAAGGTGCTGAATTTCTGATACGATCTTCTAAATTTTGCCTACAATCTGCTCTTATAGCTCGTTTCGTCACTAAATTAAGATGCTTGTATGCCGGATCGCTGTTTTCCCCTGCACGTCTTCTCTGAGCCATGAGATCTAATGTATCTGGTGAAACATGCGGGCCCCTGGGATTATGCACTCGATATCGTCGAATCGGAGCGTGCACATCGAGCAATTCATTCAAACTGGACGCGAATGACAACCACTGCCTCTCACAATCGTCATCTGCATTGACTACAGTGCTCCATTCAGTCGCTGCTACATCTGCCAAGAATGCATCACTGTCGAACGATTTCCAGGCTCGACCTGTCCTATACAGCGCTTTCGACCTATCTCTCGGTACAGTAATCACAACATTTACACGATAATGATGGCTCGCGTGATCACAGCGTTCCACAGTACACGATGGCGGCACTTGGGCATTGTGAATTGCTTCAGACACCAAAATCACATCAAGTATAGATCGGTGATCACCACAGTAGAAAGTTGGTTCCCTAACAATACATTTCAAATCATATCTCTCGAGCTCAATCAATCTAGCGTTGGCCGTCGGGTTCGTCTGTGCATCGGCGTTGAGATCACCTGTCACCACAATGCGCTGTGACGGATACTGAGCAATGACACTCTGCAACTGTTCCTCAATGTCGTTAAAGTCCGCATGCACTTGAGAATGCACGGTTGATGGTGGACGGTACATACAACTTATTAACACTGCCTTTCTCTTATCGAATTTAACCTTAATCCATAATGCTTCAACTTGAGTCTGATCTGATGAGGCCACCACTTTGACAGTTTCTGCTTGCAAATCGTTTCTCACGTAAATTACAACTCCCCCACCAGATTTCTTCTTGCCCCTGACGCGGTCACATCTAAACACTCGGTAATCTTCTATTTCAATGTAACGGTTCGGAGTGGTTTGCTTTAAGTTCGTTTCAGTGAAACACAACACTCCTGGTCGCTTTTGACTGACTTCTGCTCTAATGTCTGCTAATTTCGGGAGCAGCGACTGCACATTAAGAAGTTCAAGTTGTGCCAATGATTACCCAATGTAGTCTCTGCCTCCACCTTACGACCTTACCTCGGTAATGAATAATGATAATGTAGTTAGTGACAGGACATCAGACACATTGTCCTAACCAAGGCAATAGAAATAAACAGTCCTAACCCTATCCACAGACGAACGCGGGTGGGTTGACAGTTGACATTTTTTAAAAGCTGCCAAATTGTGTGTTTGCTGTAAAGGTTTTTACGACGAGCTTCCAAATTGTATACACAAAACACAACATCCGGCGTGCACGATGCTTACGTTTATGCCGCGTCAGATTTGATTTATTTGAAGCAACCAAGGTTTTAATTAATTATTTTGTATATGTGTATATGAAGATGAATTTACCTATGTTGTTCTTCCGCTTGTTTGTTTAGACATTTTCCCTTCACATTTTCGAGTTCTCGATGTTTCGAATATGGCGCATAAACGACAGTTGAGGATAACTAGCTGTTTAAAGAATAATCATTACATAATACCGGGTTTTTCATAATGAATGTTACTTTTAAATCAGCCGAAGGAAGACCCAAAATATTATCAAGCTCGCGGATTTTTAGGTTATATTGTTGCAAAAACGTTAGGGTTTTTATTTGTGCAAAAATTATCCCGAAACAATTAGTCAGATGAATGTTATAGGCCAACAATGACGAGGCCCAAGAAACGCTGCACGCGCTGTTTTCTAACGAAGAGGCAGTTTAGGCAGCCTCTCAGTATGGTGCGCTGAAAAGCGTAGCTGCAGTGCGCCGAAAGTTTGGTAGTCACTTCCAGAAAATAAATGGTATACCATCAAGGGATGACTTTCAAGACACTGATCGAAAGGCTTCAGTCCACAGGCTCCATCTCCCCATTAAAGCCTCAAGGTCGAACTGCAACATCAGCTGAGCTCGTGTAGAAAATTCGACAGATGGTGAAGCAGCCAAGAAAAGCATCTCTGTCCCCAGGATTGCCAAGTCGTTGGGCACATCGACGACAACTCTGGCGGATTATGCGGAAGAAGCTGGGCTGGGAGCCGTATAAGCCCCATGTTACCGTGCCGCTGAACGCAGCCTACCAGGCAGGCAGACGATAATTCTGCAAGTGGCTTGCTGATAATTCTGCAATTGTTGGCCTATAACATTCATCAGACTAATTATTGCGGGGTATTTTTTTGCACAGATAAAAACCCTAACGTTTTTGCAACAATATAACTTAAAAATCCAAGAGATTTATAATATTGTTTGTCTTCCTACGGCTGATTTAAAAGTAACATTCATTATGAAAAACCCTGAAGAAGGTAGAATATGGCTTAATCAAACATCCCTACTTACTACTTAGAAGTTAGTACTTACTACTTGGGGTTTGTATTTCCCGGCCCCAAGCCGATTCACAGTGAAATACCTAGGTAGGTAATAGGTATAAGGTATGCAAGTGAGTTTGCTATTTCCAATTCCAACAAGTTTTGCATAAGATTGGTTGAGATGTATTCTGTCTGACCTTACACCATTCCATTGTGTTCAATGTTATGCTCTGCATGCTTCTCCCAGGTAATTATGATCTCAGTAGATAAGCAGGTAATAGGTATGACCAGGGCTGCGGAGTCGACAGAATTTTAGCAACTCCGACTCCGGTCTGAAAAAAATCGACTCCGACTCCGGTCTGAAAAAATCGACTCCGACTCCGACTCCGACTCCGACTCCGACTCCGACTCCGACTCCGACTCCGACTCCGGCCTATATCCGTTCTACAACCGCATGCTAGAAAGCAATATCTGCAATGCCATCTATTTTGTCCGTTTGTCTATATTCTACATAGTTAAGTGCACTGCATAGTTTGTCTACATAGTTAAATGCACAAGCGAGCTAGATCCTGTGATCCTATTCAAGTGTGAAAACGACTACTTAATTTCTGGCTCACTACTTAAGGGAATATTTATTACACCTGGGGCATTCCAGGACAGATCGACAAGCGAAAACCCAAATTAACACCCTACGTCTCAGATTTCGATATAAGTCCGTTATAGGGGTTATCTGTGGCGCCAAATCGCGCTGTGCAAGTTTCAGCTCGATTGGAGTAACGGCTGCCGAGTTATAGCCTCCGGCATTTTTGTGAGGTCACCTTGCATGACTCATCCGATCAGCCCATAACTCCACAACAAATTATCCAATTTCAGAAACCCATACATTTTCTGAATGGCAATGAAGTGAGGAATATCATCCCAAGCCCAGTTTTAATTTATGTATGGATTCTTACGAAATGACCCGTGACCTGACATGACCTTGACAAAAATAATTGTTTTATATTTTTAAAATATACTTTGGTAAGTTGTCTTTGCACATACAAAAGTGGAGATGGTTATTTTTTATAAATGTATTCTATAAGTTGCTAAAAATAACGCATTTTTTCTTTTCACCAACGAAAAAATGATGAATTGTCCCATGTCATTTATTGCGGTTTATGTATCACACGAAGGTTTCAGGTTCCAATATGAGCCACTTGAAAGTTAAGTTCGGTGAATTTCTTGATGACCCAGGTGCAATTGTTGCTCAGTGACTTCTACAAGGTCGGCTGAGGTCATCTGGGGTCACCAGCACTTTGTTTGCTAATAACTATTGATAGAAGAAAGATAGAGACGTGCGAATGACACCACTGTGTTTGTCTCGTCAAGTCCCGTCGCCCCATATCTACATAACCTACCTGGGTCACCAAATGATCTTGACCTGAGGTCAAATTTTGAAGTTGACCTAACCAGGTCACCATTAATATGTTTCGAAGTGCCTTGACGAGACAAACATGATGGTGTTAAAATGATTGCTCCATGTTTAATCGATACAAAGTTGCTCACGAACAACTCGAAGTTGTTTGTTGCTAGTCAAAAAAACTTGTTCGTGAATACCTTTTTATCTATTAAACATGAAGAAATCATTTTAACACCATCGTGTTTGTCTCGTAGAGGCACTAATACACATTAATGGTGACCTGGTAAGGTCAACTTCAAAATTTGACCTCATGTGAAGGTCATTTGGTGATCCAGGTAGGTCATGTTGCATATGGGGCGATGCGACTCAACGAGACACAGTGGTGTCATTGTCATGTCTCTATCTTTATTCTATAAATAGTTATTGGCAAAACAAATGTTGGTGACCTCAGATGACCTCAGCTGACCTTGCAGAGGTCACTGAGCAACAATTGCACCTGGGTCATCAAGAAATTCACCCAAATTAACCTTCAAGTGGCTTATATTGCAACCTGAAACCTCCGTATGACACAGAAACCGCAATAAATGCCACCATGGGACAAGTCATCTTTTTTTTGGGGTGAAAAGAAAAACCCGTTATTTTGAGGAATAAAAAGTACATTTATAGAAAATACCCATCTCCAATGTTTTTCCTGTGCAAAGACACTTACCAAAGTATATTGTAAAAATATAAAACAAAAGTATTTACACTGTCCTCGTGTCAAGGTCAGGTCAGGTCACCAGAGGTCACGGATCATTTCGTAAGAATCCACCAAAAAAAACTGGGCCTGGGATAATATTCCTCACTTCATTGCCATTCAGAAAATGTATGGGTTTCTAGGAGTTTGATAATTTGTTGTGGAGTTATTGGCTGATCGGCTAAGTCATGCAAGGTGACCTCACGAAAATGCCGGAGGCCATAACTCGGCAGCCATAACTCCAATCGAGCTGAAACTTGCACAGTGCGATTTGACGCCCCAGATAACCCAAATAACGGACTTTCATCGAAATCGGAGATGTAGAGTGTTACTTGTCGATATGTCCCGGAATTTTACATTTAACATTAGTTTGTAACCTGGCATGGGCTGGGGTCTCAGCCGAACGCCATTGGCGGGGGGGCGTTTTTCGCCCCCCCCCCTCCCCTGGCTATCTTCCGTACTAATAACCGCAGCGAGACGCGCAAGGCGGCAATCGAAAGCAATTTTCCCAAGAAGGTCACATCAGGTCACGGTCAGGTCAAAGGCAAAAATTGAGATATTTGAGTTTTGTTTTATGTGAGAGAACTGAGTATGGATAATACCCATACCAAATGTCAAAGCAATATCTTCATTTTTGACTGAGTGATGGCTCCCTAAGTGTAAGACACTGATGACATATTTTTTTAAAATAATTTTTCTTGACTTTTTTTTACAAGATACGAACAAATAATTACCTTTTCTGTATTTCTGAGCCAAAACTGGTCTAAGAACATGCCTTTTTATTTACAATGATCAATTTCTAATTTTGAGGTTTTCTGAAGAGCAAAATCGCTGTTCTGGACGTGGTAAATCCAAGGTCATTCACTTGACCTGGAAGGTCACCCGTTGACCTGAAACTTAAAAATCGCATACTGTTAGATTCCTCTCATGACAGGAAACATGCTGGTTCTTACA
>JAXIVJ010000745.1:140000-145000 GCA_036785665.1 Chirona hameri | reverse complement strand
TTCCAAACTTCAGCCGGGCTGATTTTGATGGTATTAGAAATGACCTCGCACAGATAAAATGGAACGTTGAGTTGGCAGTTTTAGATGCATGTGAGGCCTGGAATGTTTTCAAAGCTAGATTAAGCCAAATCCAAAATCGGCATATACCCCTCAGGCACAAACGTAACAGAACCAAGGGCAATCCAGTTTGGCTTACCCCAGAAGTAAGGAGTGCTATACAAGCTAAAAGAAGTGCATTTGGCATTTTGAAGGGATCTTCACTAGATATAAATCAGAAGGCCTACCAGAAAGCAAGAAATTCAGTTAAGAAAAAGGTCAGAGCAGCTAAAAGGGCAAAGGAACTTGATTTAGCTAGACATTGTAATGCAGATAGTAAGAAGTTCTTCAGTTTTTATAAGTTAAGTACAGTTTCCAAAAATATAGGTCCATTTAAGGTAGATGATGTGTTAGTTAGCAAGGACAGTGAAATGGTTGAAGTGCTTAATGATCAGTTTCAATCTGTCTTTACTATCGAGGACCAGAGTAGTATTGCAGCACTTCAGCCTGAGCTAGAGACAGAGGAGACTATAGGAGAGCTAGGTGGCATAAGTAGTGAACTTGTTCTAGAATATCTAAAGAAAGTAAGGCCTAACAAGGCAGAAGGACCTGATGAAATCCATGCTAGACTTTTAAGAGAATCTGAAAGGGAGTTGTCGGTTCCATTAGCCATAATATTTTCTAAATCACTTGCAGATAGTAAAATTCCACTTGATTGGAAAAGAGCAAATGTTGTTCCTATTCATAAAAAGGGAGATAGAAGTAAAGAGGAAAACTATAGACCAGTTAGTCTGACCTCATTAGTCTGCAAGGTGCTTGAATCAATCATCAAAGATAAGATTGTTGAATTCTTGGAGCAAAATGAACTCATCAAGGATACACAGCATGGCTTTAGGAAGGGCCGTTCTAGTTTAACTAATCTTCTGGAGTTTTTGGATGTTGCAACAGATAGCTTTGATCAGGGTAAACAGCTAGATGTAGCTTTTCTTGATTTCAGTAAAGCATTTGACAAAGTCCCCCATACAAGACTGGGGTTGCAACTTAAAATTCATGGGATCAGGGGCAAGATTCTGGATTGGATAGAAACGTGGCTTTCAGGACGCCAGCAAAGGGTTATATTGAATGGGTGCCAATCACAATGGAAGGAGGTTCTCAGTGGGGTTCCACAGGGCTCAGTCCTGGGCCCATTGCTTTTTATAATATTTGTGAATGCAATTAAGAACAGTATAGACAGCAAAGTCTTGAAATTTGCAGACGATCTAAAAGTTGTCAGGATTATTAGAGGAAAACATGATCAGGATGTTTTTCAATCAGATCTGGACAAGCTAGTTGAGTGGTCTGAAGCATGGCAGATGAAATTCAATTTGAGTAAATGTAAGATTATGCACGCTGGACGGGTTAGCAGTAAACATAGGTATGAAATGGGTGGGCAGAAAATGGAGCAGATTGAAAAGGAAAGAGATTTAGGTGTCGTGGTAAACAATAGACTATCAGCGTCAGACCAGGTTGTAGAAGCTAGGAGAAAGGCACTTAGAATGCTAGGGGCCATTAACAGAAATGTTTCCTACAAGAGTGAAAAGGTAATAACAAAACTGTATTGTGCATCCGTTAGACCACATTTGGAGTATTGTGTACAAGCCTGGTCTCCAACATATGAGAAAGATTGCTGGTTGTTAGAAAGAGTTCAAAAAAGGGCAACAAAAATGGTTAATTGTCTTGGTAGTTTACCTTATGAAGATAGATTAAAGAAATTGGGTATGTTTTCACTTAGATATAGAAGGCTAAGAGGAGATCTAATTGAAGTCTTCAAATTTGTAAATAGTCAGCATTCTGGATATTTAAAGGGTATGTTTGAGTTCAATAGGGAAAATCGAGGTAGAGGTCATCAGCATAAACTCATTATGAAACAAAGTAGGACTAGGCTACGACAGTCATTTTTCAGTAGAAGGGTTGTAGGACATTGGAATATGCTACCAGGGGATGTCGCTGATGCAGTGACACTTGCTTCGTTCAAAATTAGATTAGATAAATACTTTACAGATAAGGGATTAGTTCATAAATACTCGTGGGATTAGCCTTCTTTTATGCAGGTAGAGTAAGGTGATTTGAAGGGGCGAGACTGGTGGAGGGGGGGGGGGTGGGTGTGGGTGTGGGTGTGGGTGTGGGTGTGGGTGTGGGTGGGGTGGGGTGCAACCTCGGATGGGCCCAAGAGGCTCTTTGTTGCACTTTTCTTTTATGTCTTTATGTCTTTATGACACGTGACGTCATACAACACCAGTGGGTGGACCTGACCTGACTTTGGCTCCGCCTGCCGCCTACTGCAGTCTCTGACAAGGGGCCGCCTCACCGCCCGGGCGGCTGAGCGGATATTTGCGAGGCATCGTGATCAGAGACTACGTGCCAGAGAGTGTATACAAAACCCGGATGTAACGTAACAAAATCAGCCAATCAGCGATGGGAGTACGATGGTACGGTACATATTAAACGCTGAAAAGGTGAACTGCGTCCTTTAATAGACTGTGAGATGTGATCGTTTCTTTAAGTATGAGTATGAGATACCGAAAGAGGTAAGCATAAATTGTACTGAAAGTAGCATGAACTGTGCGCTGAACATCTTAATAGGGGCCCAGGGCACCTGATTTTTAAGAGGTCGGAATACACCTGCTTCGGAGTTCTGAGTGATCTCATGAAAAATAGCAATGGGTTACCGGGTCAACGGGTTAGCGGGTCAAGTTACCTCCCGCAAAAAATAGCAATGCCCCGATGGGCCTTCGTCCGACCAGAAAAAGGTCTTCGGTAGGCCTGAGGGGACTTCGGTTGGCCAGAGAGGCCCTCAGTCTGCCTGAGATAGCCCTCGTCCGGCCTGAGGGTGTCCTCGCGGTCGGCCTGAGGGCCTGCGGTCGATCTTAGATGGCCTTCAGCTGACTTGAAGGGTCTTCGGCCTGTCCTTGATCTGTTTTAGGGAGCCATTGGTTGGTCTGAGAGGGCCCTCGGTCGTTTTTAGGGGCCTTTGATCGATCTGAAGAAGCCTTCAGTGGGCCTGAGGGACCCTATGTCGTCGTGAGGAGCTCTCGGTCGGCCTGAGGTGCTTGACCTCACCTATATCGAATTTAGTGACGTCACTACAAACGAGTTTGACGAACAAAATCAGCCAAACTTTAGCAGACCGTACAAATGGCATATTTTGAGCAAAATGCATCAAAAAACGGCAAAAATAGCCAATTGCAAGGGCTACAAAATGGCTATCTCGGATTTGTGAGGAAAAAAAGTTTTTTGACCCCCAAAATGCTAAACTACTTTTTTTCGGAAAAATGCCCACCAAATCAAAATTGTCAAAGTTGTTCAAAACCAGAGTATATATTGGAGAACCACATGGGCAATCCATAAACCAAATTTAAAACTATCACCTTTTTGTACTGACTTTTATGGCTTCTAAAGTATGAGTAACTCTACGTATTTTTTTATTGGGTTTTTCGTTTTGTAATGACCAACTACGAACAAATAAACGTTACTACAGCATTTCTGAGGGAATATTGTCTAGAACCATGTTTTTTTTTATCCATTTCGAATTTTGACCTTCCTGACCTTGACCTGAGCTTGACACTAACTTCACTTAAATGAGGTCAGAGGCCATCTTATACAAAAAAAAAGTCGAGCCGCTGGCTCTATTTTTTTTTTAAAGAATGGCCTCAGGACTGGAAATTTGTTATGTTGGACAGTGTGTAAAATACCTGCATATTATTTGGCTTTGCTGCTACATTTCCGAGGCCCTGTTTCGACGCTAAACATCTCCCGCGCCTGGTTCTTAGGCCATGATTTAAAAAAAATCGAGGGCCTCAGGTAGTAAAATGACTATCACTATCGAATTCTACGTGTAAAATAACCCACGAAACATGTGTCGCATGGCTTTCGTAGACCTCTTGCCAATAGTGACCTGACTAGTGACCTTGATCTTTGCTTACAATTTCACTTTCGCTTATGCGGGAGATGCATTATACTTTTGAGAGTACTTTGTGCGATAATAGTCGCAATCTAAGGCTTAGGATGGAAAGTATGGCCCATAAACTCAAATACCTCAATTTTGACCTAACCGTGACTTTGTTTGACAATTTCGCGTATGCTTTAGATGCGTCTAAAGCATGTTCCCGTGGCTGGCCTGCTCCCGTGGCGCCTCTAACCTCCTCCAAGTTGCTCCACCTTGCAACTGTCGTGTCCTAATGCAGACAGTTGCAAGTTGGAGCAACTTGGAGGAGGTTAGAGGCGCCACCGGAACAGGCCCGTTGAGAGCTTTCGATTGCCGCCTTGCGTATCTTGGCTGCGGTTATTGGTTCGGAGGATACCCCAGCGGGGCGCGGGTTAACCCTCGCCAGTGTAGGGCAAAATACCTACGTGACCGTGTGTGTGTGTGTGTGGGGAGGGGGGGGGGGGGGGGGAGGGGGGGGGGGGGGGGTATGACCCCCTGGCGTTTCGCCCCTATTGAGCTAGAGGTTTTATAAAAAAAAAGAGAGAAAAAAAGAGCGTATTGCTTGTGATTGGAGGAAGCCGTTGATACCCGATTTTAAGGTACTGGGTCATTAGGTGACCTCTGAAGTCATGTGAATGACCCGGATGTCATCCAAATAGTAAATGCGTAGAAATTGAATTTGATCGAGCTAGAATTGTGCAGGAGCATATGATTATGCAAAATGGGTGCTAAATTTGAATTCAGCGTGACAAAATGTCTCAGAAACTACCAGAGGCCAAAACAAGTAATAGCAGGTCATCGGAGGTCAGTGACCTCGATTGACCTCTGAAAAGGTCAACCGAGGTCACGATCTTAGTGGAAGCCATAAATGTCACCTGTTAACACCTGTGCATATGCTCCTGAGCAACAAACACTCTGAAACTGCACAAGTCACAAGCATCGATACTACGGGACGCCAGTTGGGACTGACATGACATTGAGAAACAGGTCATAGGTCACG